>JACEFO010001868.1:0-20675 GCA_015342445.1 Digitaria exilis
AAAGGAATCTGGCGGTTTAAGATAGAAAAAATAACTTCGTATTGTTCTTCATATGATCTAGCACAAACGACAAGCTTACAATTATGGTTATAACTATCGCTTATTACTTATAGTTATGACCGTTATCATCCCTGTAACACCCCTGGTGTTAATTAACACTAAAACAATGATTAAGCCTAGCTAACAAGTAATCAAGCCTAAGTTAATTGAAGAAGAAATCAAAGAATGCTAAAAGGAATTCGATAATAAGAAATTAAAACACCCCATTAAAAGAGGCAAAACAAAAAAAAAAACTTTAAATTTTATATAAGAACTATGATTTTGGCATGCAAATTTTGGAAGGAGAGACCATAACCAAGCATCTTCTTTTGAAACATATAGCCTAAAAATGTTTGGAAGGGTTGCTCAAATTTCACGACCTACTTGGAATTTCGATTTCAATTATTCAATAAGCTTCTCAAAAGTGAGGGCATTCACCCTGGAATTTCCGGCAGCTCCGCAGCAAGCTCGAGGGGGCATTCACCCTCGAGCGGTGATTTCGTCACCCTCGAGGCTCCGCAGCCAAGCTCGAGGGGCATTCACCTCGACCCTCGAGCGGGTGATTTCCGCACCCTCGAGGCTCGCAGCCAAGCTCGAGGGGGCATTCACCCTCGAGCGGCGTTTCCGTCACCCTCGAGGCTCCGCAGCCAAGCTCGGGGGCATTCACCTCGAGTGGCGTTTCCGTCACGCTCGAGGCTCGGAAGAGCTCGAGCTTGCGATCCAAGCTCGAAGCGCAGATGGTCGAAGCGCCTGGTCCAAGCTTGAAAAGCGCGCTCACCGGACGCTCACGCCGGCGCTTCCGGCGTGCCCGCGCTCGCCGCCGGCAGCGCTCTGCCCTCGGCCGTCCTCGACTGCGACCGCCAAGGCGCGGCTGCATGTCTCCGCTCACGGAGCACGCGTCTGGCCAGCCCGCGGTCGGCCTTGGGCGCACGTGTAGGCTGACTTCCATTCGCGCTCGACCGTCGCGTCGCCGCCGCGGTCACCCGCCGGGATTATTGCCGTCGCCGCCGTTGCCCACCGGTCCGTCGTGCGACTTCGCGACCACGCCGTCTCCTTTTCCTCGCCCTGTCTTCTTCTCGCCTCGCCCACGCGCGCCTGCCGCCTGCAGCACGCTGCGCGTGCGCGCGTTGACGCCGCGACGGCGCCCACACGCCCGCGACAAGCCGCTGTCGCCGCGACAGCTCACCGAGCTGCCCCAGCCGCCATCCCGTGCTGCCCGAGCACCCCTTCCCTCCCCTCTCGCTCCTACTTAAAGCCCCAAACAGTTCCCCCTCTCTTCCACGCCGAAATCGCTCGCCGGAGTTCACAGAGCTTCCGCCGCCGCCCGCGCACGTGCACAGTCCGCTCCACTCCTCCTCCGGCCGAACCGAGGGAACCAATAGCTTCACCGTGCCGCGCTGGTGCTCAAAGACCTCTTCCCCGACCTTCTCCGACCCCGACGCCGCCGGTAACCACGCCGGCGAGCCCAGGGATCCCTGTGTGTCTTCAACCTCTTTCCAGGGGGCCGACTGTAAAATGCAGGGACTTGTTTGTAAGAGATTCAAAAACCCTAGGGTTCACAGCGTAAAATAGATTCTATCTTTTAGGTTTAATTCGCTGAGATCTTCAAAAATTCGTAGAAAATCGTAGAAAAATCATAAAAATGCCAAACCAATTTTGTAGTGACCAGTGAATCTAGAAGGCCAACTTCTTCCTTTGCACCTCACCCAGTTGAGCTGTAGATTTTGAAATATAAATTCATTTCAGTTTGAGCACATTTCATCATAGTTCAAAATCTACACATACACTGGAGCTGAGCTTGGGATATGTTTGTTAGGGTGATTATCATTAGCCTAATGCGCAAAGGGTGCACAAAAATTCCCAGTGGATTTAGGGTTATGATTTTCCAAACATATACCCTGCTGTTTTGGCAAATAAATCACAGAAAATAAATTACTCAGTGAGAAATCATCTCCTTCACCCAGAAACTAAATCAGGACCTAAGAAACCTTAGAAAAATGAAAATGGTAATTTTTGGACACTGGAAAATGGCTAAATGATTTTGGTAGTTTAAACATGGTGAAATTCCACAAAAATAACCATAAATCAATATCACATGCAAACTTGCAGAGAGATCACTCTTGGTACCCTAAGTCACTGTGCCAAGTGGTGTGAACAAAAACCTTGTAATTATTTTTGTAGGATTTTAGTTGTTTTTAGGCAAAAAGATAAGAATAATTTTTATAAATTATAGAAAAATTATCTTGAGCCAAACTTTGGGCTAAGCTCCTGCCTTGGCATGAGCAAGCCTCTGGCCAAATGGTACATGAACATAAATTTCCTAAGTTCACCTTTTGAATAATCGAAAAGGGACTTGAATAAGGGAAAAGAAAAGAAAAGAAAAGAGAAGAAAAGAAAGGAAAAGAGAAGAAAAAGAAAGAAAAGAGAAAAACCTAAAACTTTAAAATCAAAGTAAAGGTTCAAATGAAAAGGGATATATTCACTTATAATTAATGTTTATCCTTTCCAATTCATTAACCAAGATTTAAATAAACCCTAATTGTTTAAATCTCGATACTTAAGCATTTCATGCATTCCGTATAGATTCGGGTCTCGCCGACGGAGTCTACGAGCTAGTCCCCGCTGCCGAGGAGATCGCCCAGGAGTCCGAGGTGAACGTGGTGCACGTGGATCCGAGCCCCGAGCAGGAGTACCGCTTCGAGCCGGAAGGCAAGCCCCGGAGCATAACCTAACTTTACTTACGCCAAATTATTTGATTATATGTTTGTGCATTTAAGTTTCAAGGAGTTGAATGAAACCCTAGATTGCATGATCATAGGTTCCTTTGATTGAACACTAGTATGTTAGGTTCGATAGTCGCTATGCTTAAGAACGATAGAAGTCGAGTGTTTTCCGACACTCGCGAGATATAGGAGTTGTATGACTACTCATATCAGAAACACTAGAGATGATGGACGGATGATTGTAGATACCCGTCTATCGATGTTTTAAGTGGAAACATGTGGTACTTTTGTGTCAAGCGTTTGAACGTACCACACATATGCACGGTTTATGGGACCGGTAAGTCCCGGTATCCGATTGATGCGAGCAGGTCCGACAGCTCTCTGTCTTGGAAACGTTATCCCATGGGCACATGAGGGTAGTTGCGTGAGTCCCAGTAGTGGTGAACCTTTACCCTGAGGCAGTGGGACTCGGGAGCCACTCGCAGAGAGAGGAGAAAGGATTGGGGTGTGTTGGCATTTCCAACCATTCCGTATGTTTGGGTTTTCCCTGGCCAGGTAGTAAATTCGGTTCGAACTGTCCGCTTCTCGCGGTTAATGAGACTGCTTGACCGATGTATGACATATTATGAAGTGAAACTTGGAAGGATGAAATCTTTGTATGAAATAATTGTATTGCAAAACTTGATTGTTTAGCTAGGCTCACCTAGAATGGATAGACTAAAGAAGTTAAAATCAAGATAAAGAAAGTAGAAAACAGCTTAGTCGCTTTTGGCAAAAGAACCCCACTAGCCAAACAGCCTCTCATCGTAGGAGTCGGTGATGTAGTGATCACCAGTCGGTTAAGTCTTGTTGAGTATAACTAGTATACTCAGCCTTGCTTGTGGCTAAATTTTCAGGACCATCCCCTCAGGAGGTAGCTGCCTCTATGGCTTGGGCCTCCCAGCTTCCTCCTGGTTACAGCATCGAGTGGGAGCCGACCTCTCCCGAGGATCGTGAGGAGTAGCGTCACGGCTGACTTCATCGTGACGATACTATGGATCGTCGCTAGTATCTCGTTTACTTTCCGCTGCATGAACTCAAACTATTTATTTATCATTTCAATTTGGTTGTAATAACTCTAAGACTTGTTGTAATTTGAATTGTGGAATGATGTGATCTTTGGAACTCACCTTCGAGTGAGCGTATGGACGGACGATCTTCAGTAGCCGTTGGTCGAGCTTGACTCGACGGTCGAATCCGCACTTGGGAACATTTTTGTATATTAGCACCAATGGAAGGTGGAATATACTTAAGTGGGCCCATTTCTCGGGTGAGATCGCTACAGCTGGTATCAGAGCCGACGTTCATACACTCCAAAGAAAGCACCAGACCCTAACCAATGTTTTCTGAAATAAAATCTACCAAACCCCGATTCCATTGCGCCCAAGCAAAAGGAATGAAACGTATAGGATCGTTAAGGATAAAACTAGAACGTGAAGTCCTTAAGGGTTAAGGGTTGCGTTTTGTTAGGTGGCATAGTCTAACTTAGGAGTGATGTTTGTTCTTCCATGAAACCCAATCTTAAAAGACTTTCGTCGAAATTCCTCTGACTGCTACGAAAGGTTTACGAGTAGGAGTCCGACTAGATCTATAGAGAGAGACGTGTCTATGGCTAGCCACCGGCACTAACTCCGAAAGTCAAGTCTGACTTAAAATGTGAGGACGTTTAGGTCTTGCATGCATCTTTTAATTAAAATCGGAATAATGATAAACTTAAGAGAGTCAAAATCCAACCGATCAAATCAATGCTTAAACGACCCTAATTAAAAGCTTAAGCACGTTCTTTACCTTCAGTTTTCTCCCAGTTTTTCCCTTTAGTCTTTTTGACGCATGGTACTCACCTCTGAATTTTTGTTCAGATGGCCGTTCCCAGTCACCTTGCTGGCGCGAACGAGAAGGTGGAGTGCCAGGACTGCCTCAGCTGGGAGGGTTTCCCGTCCCTCTTTTGGAAGATTCTGAAGGAGGTTGGCTACCCGTCTCCGCCGGTTTACTTTGGCAGAGAGTATGCGGAGCGTGGTGTGACTCGGTGCAGTGTCCGCATGGAGGCACCGGTGCACCCCGAGCACCCCGACTGGCCTAGGCTGGGAGTTGTGGTGCATGGCCACCGCTTTCCGGACACTTGGGAGCTGGCCGCTTTCGCAGGGCTTAACCAGTTCACTTCACAGCACCACGACTTGGTGGATAACACTTTGGTTGGTTTCCTGCCTTCAGCCCGCAGGGATGACCCTCAGTGGTTGTCACGTTACTTGGCTTCTCCGCAGTTGTTCCTGGAGTTTCCCCGGAACGCACCAGCTTTCTTTGCTAGCTGGATGAAGGCTAGCATCCGCATGGCAGAGCTACTCAAGATGTCACAGGATTCTCTGCTCGACTTTGCCGATGCGATGGTGAGAGTGTCCGCGGATAAGGACATAGCCGGGATCTGCACTTCTTTGGACATGGCTGCCAAGGATACTCAGATCCGGGATTTGCAGGCTCGCATTGCGGAACTTACCATGGAGAAGGAGCACTGTGCTCACCAGGTAGAGGTGTTGACAGATGCACTTGAGGAGGCACAGGCAGAGTTGCACGAGGCTAATGCCGAGATGGTTGAGTTGGAGGCTCATATGGAGGTTCCCGAGGGGGATGAGGCAGAGGACGAGGCAGGGGATGACGTCAAGTCCGAGCTGGACGACGAGGAGTTACCCCCAGTTCAGCCACCACTTTCCCCCCACCGTGAGCCGTACTTCGGTGAACGACGTGGATGACTTCTAGAGCGTTGAGTTAGAGATTAGGTACTCTTCAGCATGGCTTTTCCGTGTCACATGGAGTTTAGCTAGTTGAAGAATGGATAATCTCTTTGTATCTCTTTGTATCTGTTTCCCTTCGCATTGGTGTAGCATCTTAATTAGAATGTGTGGTCAGCATGTGTTGTAATGGATTCATCGAACCATGTCTTGGATTAATGAAGTTGCTCATTCTATGAAATTTCGCTTTTTATGCCACATTCTTTTGTAGAATTGAGATTGTCTCTTAAACATGCCTGACGTTCTCTTATGAGTAAGTATTCATGTGATTAATGGAGACTCAATCATGCAGATGGTAGGACCTACGACCCGACTGACTCCGGGTGGTTTCGGGACAAATCAAGGCTCAACTAGTGCCCCGAATCAGCAAGTCCCGCCAGAGCAGCAGCCACCACCTGCCCCTCCGCTGCCAAATTGGCAGCAGATGATGGCTATGCACGCCGAGGTCATGAGGACTATGCAGCAGCAGATACAATTGCAGCAGCAGCAGCTGGCCCAGAACATGAACATCGGTGCTCAGCGTCAGAATGGTCGCAATGCCCCGGCTGCTCAGGTTGCACGATTTGAGGACTTTCTGGGTACTCAGCCCCCGGTGTTCTCTAAAGCTACTGAGCCCATGGAGGCTGACGCGTGGATTCGGGCTATCGATTCGAAGTTTGCTATCCTGGCTGCCCCTTGCTCTGAAGAGCGCAAGGTCACCTTCGCCGCACAGCAGCTTCGCGGTCCGGCTTTGGTTTGGTGGGAGACTTATCGTGGCATGCTCCCCGCCGAAACTGTGATTACTTGGCAGAACTTCAAGGATGCGTTCAAGGCGCATCACATTCCTAAGGGCCTTGTTGAGAGGAAGTTGAGGGAGTTCCTGACCTTGACTCAGGGCACTCACACGGTGTACCAGTACGCCCAGGCTTTCAACAACCTTTGTCAGTACGCTGGTCATCATGCTGACAGTGATGATAAGAAGAAGGAGAGGTTCCGTATGGGGCTCAGCACCAAGTTGCAGGAGAGGCTGCTCAACATCAAGCCTGCCACTTATGCTGACTTGGTCAATGTGGCTATCGCTCAGGAGGATGCCATTATGACCCATAGAGCCGACAAGAAGAGGAAGGCTCCTGTTGTCTCTGCCAGTGGCGGTAAGCCGCAGCGCTTCCGTATTGTTCCTCCACAGGGACAGCAGCGTGCCGGGCAGTCTGGCCGCTGGGTGGTTAACCCTCCTCAGCAGAGTGGTTCTCGCTTTCCACCACAGCAGTCGCAGCAGCAGAAGACCCCGATGAACCCGCAGCAGCCAGCTCAGCCTGGAGCTGGGTATTCTTGCTACCGTTGCGGCAGTACCAGTCATTTCATCAGGGACTGTCCCCAGGGCAAGCAGCAGAACAATGGCAACCAGCCAAACAAGGGCAAGTTGCAGAAGATTCACGTCAAGCAGGGAAGGGTCAACTTCACCACCTTGACTGACCTTCCCGAGGGAGCACCAGTAATGACGGGTAAATTTCTGATTCATAACCGACCTGCAGTCATTCTCTTTGATTCTGGTGCTACTCATAGCTTCATAAGTCCAAGTTGTGCTAAGAAATGTGGGTTAAATTGCTTATCTACAAATGCGGCCTACAAAATAATCACCGCAGGAGGAAACCTAAATTCAAATCATGTGGCGCGAAAGGTGCCAATTAAACTGGGTAGTAGAGTTATCTTGACCGACCTGATTCTTTTAGAACTGGATGGGATAGATATAATCTTGGGAGCTAATTGGATGGCACAGCACAAGGTTGTGTTAGACATTGCTAAGAGAATTGTTGATATCAACTCACCTACACATGGATCTACCACACTCTATCTTCCGTCTCCCAACTCCTTGAGCTCGTGTGTTTTTGTCATGACTGAGCCCAAGCTTGAAGACATTCCTATTGCCTGTGAGTTCCCCGATGTCTTCCCAGACGACTTGCCTGGAATGCCACCGGATCGGGACATTGAGTTCGTTATCGAGCTACAACCAGGCACCGCACCAATTTCTAAAAGACCCTACAGAATGCCACCCGCAGAATTGGCAGAGATGAAAACTCAACTCCAAGATTTACTGGACAAGGGTTTCATTCGTCCGAGTACATCACCTTGGGGTTGTCCTGCCATATTTGTCGAAAAGAAGGATCACACGTTAAGGATGTGTATTGACTACCGGCCTCTCAATGCGGTCACTATCAAAAATAAGTACCCTCTTCCCCGCATTGATGTATTATTCGATCAACTCGCCGGAGCCAAGATATTCTCGAAAATTGATCTTCGTTCTGGATATCATCAAATCAAGATTCGTCCTTGTGATATTCCCAAGACGGCTTTCTCGACCCGCTATGGACTTTATGAATTCTTGGTTATGTCGTTCGGGCTGACTAATGCTCCTGCTTATTTCATGTATCTCATGAATTCGGTGTTCATGCCCGAGCTGGATAAGTTCGTAGTGGTTTTCATTGATGATATTCTTGTCTATTCCAAGAATGAGGAAGAGCATGCCGAGCATCTCCGTATTGTTCTTCAACGACTCCGTGATCACAAATTGTACGCCAAGTTCTCCAAGTGTGAGTTTTGGCTGGATAGTGTGAAGTTCTTGGGTCACACCGTTTCTAAAGATGGTATCTCGGTGGATCCTACGAAAGTGCAGCAAGTAATGGACTGGAAACCTCCTACCTCTGTCCACGAAATCCGAAGCTTCCTGGGTTTGGCAGGATATTATCGTCGTTTTATTCCGGATTTCTCGCGAGTTGCCAAGCCAATGACCGAGCTATTGAAGAAGGGGCAGAAATTCGTGTGGGATGAGAAGTGTGAAGAGGCATTCCGCACATTGAGGAAGTTGTTGACCTCAGCTCCCGTTCTGACCCAACCGGATAGCACCAAACCCTACGATGTCTATTGCGATGCTTCAGGCACCGGACTCGGTTGTGTTCTTATGCAAGGAGAATCGAGTTATTGCTTATGCTTCACGTGCTCTCCGTCCCCATGAGCTGAATTATCCCACTCACGACCTGGAATTGGCAGCCGTGATTCACGCTCTGAAAATATGGAGGCACTATCTGATAGGAGTTCCTTGCAACGTGTATACCGACCACAAAAGTCTCAAGTACGTCTTCACTCAGACTAACTTGAATATGAGGCAGCAAAGATGGCTGGAGTTGGCAAAAGATTATGACATGAGTTTGCATTATCATCCCGGAAAGGCGAATGTGGTTGCATATGCTTTGAGCCGCAAGTCCCATTGCCATTGTCTTTCGGTCGAATCGTATGCCGACACTCTATGCCATGAGTTGGCGAAACTCAATCTCGAGATTGTTCCGCATGGTTATTTAAACAACATATCTCTCGAGTCCACGTTGCACGATGAGATCTTTCTGGGCCAGCAGACCGATAAAAAGGTCGGAATTATTCGGGAAGAGCTGGCCAAAGGAACGGAGGAACGGTATAACTGTTTCCGTCAGGATGCCCGAGGCATGATATGGTTTGGGAACCGTATCGTCGTGCCTAAGGATCCGGAATTACGGAAGAAAATTTTGAGTGAAGCTCACCACTCTAAATTCTCTATTCACCCTGGCAGCAATAAGATGTACCAGGATATGAAGAAAACTTTTTGGTGGACCAAGATGAAAATGGATATTGCTCGGTTTGTATCCGAGTGTGACACTTGCAGGAGGGTAAAGGCTAGTCATCTAAAGGCGGCTGGAACTCTTCAACCTTTGTCTATACCATCATGGAAATGGGAGGATATCAGTATGGATTTCATTGTTGGCCTTCCCAAGACCGCACGAGGGCACGATTCTATATGGGTCATTGTGGACAGGCTCACAAAGACCGCTCACTTTATTCCGGTCAACACCACCTATGCCGTCAAGAAGTATGCTGAGATCTATCTCAACCAAATTGTGCGCCTGCACGGAGTGCCTAGAACAATCATTTCGGACCGAGGTCCGCAGTTTGTGGCAAGGTTCTGGGAGCAACTCCATGCATCTCTCGGCACAAAGCTTATTCGAAGCTCGGCTTACCATCCGCAGACGGATGGACAAACCGAGCGGGTGAATCAAATCCTTGAAGACATGCTTAGAGCTTGCGTCATTCACTATGAAGCAAGTTGGGATAAATGTCTGGCTATCGCCGAGTTCTCATACAACAACAGTTACCAAGCAAGCTTGAAAATGGCCCCTTTCGAAGTCTTGTATGGGAAAAGGTGTCGAACTCCGTTATGTTGGTCTCAGCCTGGAGAGCGAGAAATATACGGACCCGACTTAGTGATTGAAGCCGAAGAGCAAGTCAGAGTTATTCGGGAAAACCTCAAAGCCGCTCAGTCTCGTCAGAAGAGTTATGCCGATCGCCGAAGAATGCCTCTCAAATTCGCAGTCGGCGATCATGTGTATCTTAAGGTCTCACCAACTCGAGGAGTCCAAAGGTTCGGAGTAAAGGGAAAGCTTGCACCCCGTTACGTCGGACCTTATGAAATCATTGAGAAATGTGGATCCGTGGCTTATCGCCTACGACTTCCCGACAAACTTTCAGCCGTGCACAATGTCTTTCATATCTCACAACTCAAGAAGTGTATTCGAGTTCCGACTGAAGTCGTGGAACAAGAAGACGTGGAAGTTGAGCCCGATCTGACCTACGTTGCTCAACCTCTCAAAGTCCTTGACCAAAAGGAAAGGCACACGAGAAGGAGCTCGGTTAAAATGTATAAAATTCAGTGGGTTCATCACACTGAAGAAGAGGCAACATGGGAGACCGAGGAATATCTTAATTGCCATTATCCTGGATTTCTCACCACCCCACCAGGTACCAATGTTCCGCACTTTCTAGCATTTCCGAATCTCGGGACGAGATTCTTTTAAGGGGGGTAGGCTGTAACACCCCTGGTGTTAATTAACACTAAAACAATGATTAAGCTAAGCTAAACAAGTAATCAAGCCTAACCAAGGTTAATTGAAAGAAAGAAATCAAAAGAAATGCTAAAAGGAATTCGATAAGAAATTAAAAACACCCCAAAAAAAAAAGAGGCAAAACAAAAAAAAACCTTTAAATTTTATATAAGAACTTGAATTTTGGCCAATGCAAATTTTGAAGGAGAGACCAAACCAAGCATCTTCCCTTTTGAAACCATAGCCTAAAAATGTTTGGAAGTATCTCAAATTTCAGACCCTAACTTTGGAATTTGAATTTTTCAATTCGAATTCAAAAGCTGAAATGGAACCTCAGCCAAGCTCGAGGGGCATTCACCCTCGAGCGTGTGATTTCCGTCACGCTCGAGGCTCCGCAGCCAAGCTCGAGGGGGGCATTCACCCTCGAGCGGTGATTTCCGTCACCCTCGAGGCTCCGCAGCCAAGCTCGAGGGGGGCATTCACCCTCGAGCGGTGATTTCCGTCACCCTCGAGGCTCCGCAGCCAAGCTCGAGGGGCATTCACCCTCGAGCGGTGATTTCCGTCACCCTCGAGGCTCCGCAGCCAAGCTCGAGGGGGGCATTCACCCTCGAGCGGCGTTTCCGTCACCCTCGAGGCTCCGCAGCCAAGCTCGAGGGGCATTCACCCTCGAGTGGCGTTTCCGTCACGCTCGAGGCTCGGAAAGCTCGAGCTTGCGATCCAAGCTCGAAGCGCATGGTCGAAGCGCCTGGTCCAAGCTTGAAAAGGCGCGCTCACGGGACGCTCACGCCGCGCGCGTGCTCGCCGCCGGGCAGCGCTCTGCCAACGGCCGTCCTCGACTGCGCCGGCCAATGGCGCGGCTGCATGTCTCCGCTCACGGAGCACGCGTCTGGCCAGCCCGCGTGGCCTGAGGCGCACTGTAGCGCTGACTCCCGCGCTCGCCGTCGCGTCGCCGCCGCGGACCGCCGGATATTGCCGTCGCCGCCGTTGCCCACCGGTCCGTCGTGCGACTTTCGCGACCACGCCGTCTCCTTTTCCTCGCCCTGTCTCTTCTCGCCTCGCCCACGCGCGCCTGCCGCCTGCAGCACGCCTGCGCGCGCACGTTGACGCCGCGCACGGCGCCAACACGGCCGCGACAAGCCGCTGTCGCCGCGACAGCTCACCGAGCTGCCCCAGCCTCCATCCCGTGCTGCCCGAGCACCCCTTCCCTCCCCTCTCGCTCCTACTTAAAGCCCCAAACAGTTCCCCCTCTCTTCCACGCCGAAATCGCTCGCCGGAGTTCACAGAGCTTCCGCCGCCACCCGCGCACGTGCACAGTCCGCTCCACTCCTCCTCCGGCCGAACCGAGGGAACCAATAGCTTCACCGTGCCGCGCTGGTGCTCAAAGACCTCTTCCCCGACCTTCTCCGACCCCGACGCCGCCGGTCGCCGCTCGCCGGAGCAAGCCGAGCCGCCACCGCCGTCGTTGACCCCGTTTCCGGCCATCCCCGACCTCGAGACCTAGCTCAAACGAATCACGGTGAGCCCCTCTCCTTTTCCCCCCACTTCCCCGGCCCGGTCTCGCCGCCGTTTGGCCGGCGTAACCACGCCGGCGAGCCCAGGGATCCCTGTGTGTCTTCAACCTCTTTCCAGGGGGCCGACTGTAAAATGCAGGGACTTGTTTGTAAGAGATTCAAAAACCCTAGGGTTCACAGCGTAAAATAGATTCTATCTTTTAGGTTTAATTCGCTGAGATCTTCAAAAATTCGTAGAAAATCGTAGAAAAATCATAAAAAATGCCAAACAAATTTTGTAGTGACCAGTGAATCTAGAAGGCCAACTTCTTCCTTTGCACCTCACCCAGTTGAGCTGTAGATTTTGAAATATAAATTCATTTCAGTTTGAGCACATTTCATCATAGTTCAAAATCTACACATACACTGGAGCTGAGCTTGGGATATGTTGTTAGGGTGATTATCTTTAGCCTAATGCGCAAAGGGTGCACAAAAAATTCCCAGTGGATTTAGGGTTATGATTTTCCAAACATATACCCTGCTGTTTTGGCAAATAAATCACAGAAAATAAATTACTCAGTGAGAAATCATCTCCTTCACCCAGAAACTAAATCAGGACCTAAGAAACCTTAGAAAAATGAAAATGGTAATTTTTTGGACACTGGAAAATGGCTAAATGATTTTGGTAGTTTAAACATGGTGAAATTCCACAAAAATAACCATAAATCAAAATCACATGCAAACTTGCAGAGAGATCACTTTTGGTACCCTAAGTCACTGTGCCAAGTGGTGTGAACAAAAACCTTGTAATTATTTTTGTAGGATTTTAGTTGTTTTTAGGCAAAAAGATAAGAATAATTTTTTATAAATTATAGAAAAATTATCTTGAGCCAAACTTTGGGCTAAGCTCCTGCCTTGGCATGAGCAAGCCTCTGGCCAAATGGTACATGAACATAAATTTCCTAAGTTCACCTTTTGAATAATCGAAAAGGGACTTGAATAAGGGAAAAGAAAAGAAAAGAAAAGAGAAGGAAAAGAAAGGAAAAGAGAAGAAAAAGAAAAGAAAAGAGAAAAAACCTAAAACTTTAAAATCAAAGTAAAGGTTCAAATGAAAAAGGATATATTCACTTATAATTAATGTTTATCCTTTCTAATTCATTAACCAAGATTTAAATAAACCCTAATTGTTTAAATCTCCATACTTAAGCATTTCATGCATTCCGTATAGATTCGGGTCTCGCCGACGGAGTCTACGAGCTAGTCCCCGCTGCCGAGGAGATCGCCCAGGAGTCCGAGGTGAACGTGGTGCACGTGGATCCGAGCCCCGAGCAGGAATACCGCTTCGAGCCGGAAGGGCAAGCCCCGGAGCATAACCTAACTTTACTTACGCAAATTATTTGATTATATGTTTGTGCATTTAAGTTTCAAGGAGTTGAATGAAACCCTAGAGTGCATGATCATAGGTTCCTTTGATTGAACACTAGTATGTTAGGTTCGATAGTTGCTATGCTTAAGAACGATAGAAGTCGAGTGTTTTCCGACACTCGCGAGATATAGGAGTTGTATGACTACTCATATCAGAAACACTAGAGATGATGGACGGATGATTGTAGATACCCGTCTATCGATGTTTTAAGTGGAAACATGTGGTACTTTTGTGTCAAGCGTTTGAACGTACCACACATATGCACGGTTTATGGGACCGGTAAGTCCCGGTATCCGATTGATGCGAGCAGGTCCGACAGCTCTCTGTCTTGGAAACGTTATCCCATGGGCACATGAGGGTAGTTGCGTGAGTCCCAGTAGTGGTGAACCTTTACCCTGAGGCAGTGGGACTCGGGAGCCACTCGCAGAGAGAGGAGAAAGGATTGGGGTGTGTTGGCATTTCCAACCATTCCGTATGTTTGGGTTTTCCCTGGCCAGGTAGTAAATTCGGTTCGAACTGTCCGCTTCTCGCGGTTAATGAGACTGCTTGACCGATGTATGACATATTATGAAGTGAAACTTGGAAGGATGAAATCTTTGTATGAAATAATTGTATTGCAAAACTTGATTGTTTAGCTAGGCTCACCTAGAATGGATAGACTAAAGAAGTTAAAATCAAGATAAAGAAAGTAGAAAACAGCTTAGTCGCTTTTGGCAAAAGAACCCCACTAGCCAAACAGCCCTCTCATCGTAGGAGTCGGTGATGTAGTGATCACCAGTCGGTTAAGTCTTGTTGAGTATAACTAGTATACTCAGCCTTGCTTGTGGCTAAATTTTCAGGACCATCCCCTCAGGAGGTAGCTGCCTCTATGGCTTGGGCCTCCCAGCTTCCTCCTGGTTACAGCATCGAGTGGGAGCCGACCTCTCCCGAGGATCGTGAGGAGTAGCGTCACGGCTGACTTCATCGTGACGATACTATGGATCGTCGCTAGTATCTCGTTTACTTTCCGCTGCATGAACTCAAACTATTTATTTATCATTTCAATTTGGTTGTAATAACTCTAAGACTTGTTGTAATTTGAATTGTGGAATGATGTGATCTTTGGAACTCACCTTCGAGTGAGCGTATGGACGGACGATCTTCAGTAGCCGTTGGTCGAGCTTGACTCGACGGTCGAATCCGCATTTGGGAACATTTTTGTATATTAGCACCAATGGAAGGTGGAATATACTTAAGTGGGCCCATTTCTCGGGGTGAGATCGCTACAAGTGCTATATACGGGTGTTAACTCTACTCGAAAAAATGCAAGAGTTAAAATGACAATTCAAGATCATGCCCGTTATCAGTTTCATTATAGAAAAAATCAGCCAAACCCATATCTGTGTTACGGTGCTTTATCTACCCAGGCCAGGGTTGATATTCGAGCCTGTATAGATGAGAACCGACTATGGTACATTCTCAAAAATCAATCAAAACTAAGAGTAGAAAATCTTCAGGGTATAGCAGATGCTGTTGGCCGCGGGTGTATAGATGGCAGCGAAATGGGCAAGCTGACTGTCTTGCCTGCATCTCATACTGGCGGTAGACGATATATGATACAGAATTATCATGACGGAATGGCGATTTGTCGTGTCTTTGGACCCCCTGACTTCTTCACTACATTCACTTGCAATTCCAAGTGGCGTGAAATTGAAGAAGGCATTCTTGAGCCTGGCCAAAAAAGCTACTAATAGAGCTGATATTGTTGTTCGAGTTTACAATATGAATCTTGAAGAAATGCTGCAAGATATTAGGAATGGAACCGCATTTGGTCCAATTGATGCAGGTATTATTGCCTGTTATCTTTTATCTTCTCTCTTTTCTTATTATAGATATGACATATGCATAGCTAACCTTTACATACAGGAAAAAAAACTTATTCTTCTTTTTTTCTTCCTTTCTTATCATTCAGTGCTTCAGACCGTTGAGTTTCAGAAACGTGGTCTTCCACATGCACACATTATCATCTGGATTTGTTTGGACACTTCACACCCAACGCCTAGTCTTATTAACTCTTATATAAGTGCTGAAATACCTGATCCAAAAACTGATCCTTGAGGATATGCACTGGTTGCAGAACATATGATGCACGGCCCTTGTGGTGCAGCCAACCCAAATTCTCCATGCATGAAAAAATGGCAGGTGTTCAAAGGGTTTCCCTAAACCATATCAAGCAGAAACTACAGTTGATGACCAAGGTTTTGCAATATACAAGAGACCTAACAATGGTAGATATGTGGAGAAAGGAGGAGTTAGATTGGATAATCAATGGGTCATTCCATACAATATGTACTTGCTCAAAAAGTACCAGGCTCATATAAATGTGTAGAATGGTGTAACAAGGGTATATTTATAAAATACTTATTCAAATATGTGACAAAGGGAGCTGATTGCGCAAAAGTCTATGTTCAACGAATGAGAAACGGTGAAGAAGCTCCTCATGATGAGGAAACTCAAACTAGGAATGAAGTCAAAGAATATCTGGATTGTAGGTATATTTGTGACCAAGAGGCTTGCTGGCCAGTCTTCGGATTGATATTCATAGACATTTTCCTCCCGTCCAAAGGCTTAGTGTCCATTTGCCAAATGAAAATAACATAGTCTATCCCGAAGATGCTAATATGGCAGATATAGTCACACAGGAATTCCTTAGAAGAACAACACTAACTCAATGGTTTGTTGCTAACCAATCATATCCAGACGCAAGGACATTGACTTACTGTGAGTTCCCAAATAAGTGGCGCTGGGATGAAAAATCACGTGTTTGGGAACGTAGGCAAACTGGATATAGAATTGGACGGTTATATTATGTGCATCCATCTGTTAGTGAACGCTATTATCTTAGAATGCTTCTTTTAGTAGTGAAAGGTGCTCAGTCCTATGAGGATTTAAGAACTTTCAACAATGTTGTCTATGACACGTTTAAAGCAGCATGCAATGCGCGAGGTCTTTTGGGTGACGATAAAGAGTGGTACAATGCTTTTGATGAAGCTGCTGCTTGGGCAACTTCAGCTCAGCTTAGACACCTTTTCGTCACAATGCTTCTATATTGTGAAGTAAATGACGAATATGCATTTTTTGAAAGGGTCTGGAGTATTCTAGCTGATGATACTGTATATATATTTAGAGATGTCACAGGAAATCGACATTATGAAGTTCCAGAAACTGATCTTCGGGATTACTTATTAGATGATTTGATGAGCCTATTCGCAAGAAATGGAGCAAGAATAAGAGATCACAACTTGCCATAGAGGTCAAATCCATCTCAAACAGCATGTGGCAATCGACTTATTGAAGAAGAGTTAGCATACAATCTTGAAGATTTTACTGTCACAGTCAGAAGAGTATGTTTCAACCTTAAATATTGAACAACTTTATGCTTTAAATTGCATAACAGATGCTGTTCTGAACAGAAAACCTGGCTTCTTTTTTGTTTCTGGATACGGTGGGACTGGGAAAACATATCAATGGAATGCTATAATTTCATTTGTTAGGGCACGCAAAAAATAGTTTTGACTGTCGCATCCTCTGGGGTTGCATCCTTATTACTTCCTGGAGGACGGACAGCTCATTCTCGTTTCAAGATACCCTGTGACATAGATGAAGATACTGTTTGTGACATTAAACGGGGGTCTATGCTTGCTGAGTTAATAGAATCCACTTCTTTAGTTATTTGGGATGAAGCATTGATGACACATAGAAGAGCCTTTTGAAACATTGGATAGAAGTTTTCGTGATATC
This sequence comes from Digitaria exilis, assembly GCA_015342445.1. NCBI lineage: Eukaryota > Viridiplantae > Streptophyta > Magnoliopsida > Poales > Poaceae > Digitaria > Digitaria exilis. The sequence goes on from JACEFO010001868.1 coordinate 17,164, forward strand.
TTAGCAATACATTCAGAAGGAGCTCAAAATATACCATTTGGTGGAAAAGTAGTGGTACTGGGTGGTGACCTGAGGTAGATTTTTGCCTGTCATTGAAGGTGGCACAAAGGCCACAAATCGTAGATGCTGCAATAGTTAATTCACCCCTATGGCATCATGTTACTGTCTTGCACGAAACAAAAAACATGAGGCTACTCTCTCCACACTTAGATACACAAGCACAAGAAGATTTAGCTGCATTCAGTAAATGGATCCTAGATATTGGAGAAGGAAAAATTGAAGCTACAGCTAAGGACGGTGAGACGGAAGCTACATGGATCAAAATACCTCAAGAGCTACTACTTAAGGCGACTGGTGACAAAATAGCATGCTTAATTAACATTGTATATCCTGATTTGCAATCTAATTATTGTAATGTCACATATCTTGGAGCACGAGCCATATTGACGCCCACCAATGAAACAGCTGACTTAATAAACAGTACCATAGTTTCCTCGATCCCAGGAGAGCAAAAACAATAATTAAGCTATGATAAAGTAAGCAAAGCACCAGGGACACATGGTTCGTATGATCTTCTATATCCTGTTGAATTTTTAAATTCATTGAATGGAAATAACTTTCCTCAGCATGAACTAAATTTAAAAAAGTGAGTCCCAGTTATGCTGCTTAGAAATTTAAATCAGTCTGATGGACTATGTAATGGGACCAGACTGATAGTTACAGCTTTAGGAGATATGATCATAGAAGGTCAAATAATGACCGGTAGTCATGCTGGAAAAGCTGTATTGATACCTCGTATATGCTTGACATTGAAAAACACAAAATGGCCTTTTGTTCTTGAGCGAAGACAGTTTCCTATCAAAGTGTGCTATGCCATGACAATAAACAAAAGCCAAGGACACCAGACTATATCTTCTGTTGGAGTGTATCTTAAAACTCCTGTTTTTTAGTCATGGTCAATTATATGTTGCTTTTTCTCGTGTCACTTCAAAAGATGGCTTAAAAATTTTAATAGAAGATGAAGAAGGAAATTGCACTGATATGACAAGAAATATAGTTTATACAGAAGCGCTCTCTGCTATCACACCTGCAAATCCATAATAATACTCTGTGCTATGAAAATCTCATCATCTCTAAATATATCTATATAAGTATTCTATTGATATGTATAAATAGATAACAGAAAGCATACTTAAATATGAATATACAAAATCTCACCATCTACATTAAAATAAATGACTCCAGAAAATAGATTTGATTGACACTCAGCATTTAAGTATGCAGCTTTCTTTTGTAATATTTGTATTCCAGAGACATATATTTACATCCATACTATTATGCCCACCTTCTTACCTTTTATTTCTCTGTCTTATGGATGCAGGAATGCAGTATGTCGTACACTCTGCTATCTGCTCTTCAATAAAATGAACATCATGCTAGAATTTGTGTTTGAGTCACAACAAAATGGGAGTACAAAGGTCCATCTGACAAATGACCCTGCCAGCATATTGACCTTGTGCTTGCAGATCATCAGGGTGTGCAATTTTTCTATCAAAGTACATCGATACTCATTGCAGTCAAACCTTCTTGTTTTTACTCCTGCTAGTTTCATTTCTTCTTTACTGCAGTGTACAGATCTTTTTGCTTATTATTTTTCTCCCTGAATTCTCCTATTCTATATGCTACACAACTTTACACAATACATTTTACATGTTTTACTTACTAACAGGGACATGATATATATCCTGAAATCCCATAGGGATGTGATAGAAGATTTCAATGATCAGATGGAGCAAGCCTGTGTCTACGAAATCAGCCGTTTTAAGAGTTGGAAATGTTAAAACTTTTGAAAAGCCTATTGATGACTTTCGTCCCACATACAGACCAGCAATTTCAAAGAACCCTCCTTACCTTCCCTTCATGTGTAACAAGTGACTCCTTTCGAAGAACTTCCGATGCTTGTTGGCAACTGTTGAACTTCGTAGGTAAATCAACGGGTCCTCAACTTAAATTTGATATGTAATTTATTGCCAGCAACTCCCATAATAATAATAAATAATAATAATAATAACTCATACACTTATGGTTATCACAGCAGAGTAATCCCTTCAATCTCGTTTTTTTCCTCCTTTTTTTTTCCATGCCTCCCAGTTTGGCGTTTCGTCACACACACGGGAATCATGGGTTGAAAGTTTGGTGAGACTCTCGAGAATAATTAGATCAGCAGCCAATTAACAACTTACCAATATCAAGAGCTATTACTAAAAAAATGCAAAGGACATTTACTGTGCCACTGATACTTCTAGAGTAAAAACTTTATCTAAACACATCCTGGATCACTAATAACATTTACTTTTTGACTCAGTGGTCTTCAAACAAAAATGACTTTATGGGTCCACGGGCAATACAATTTAGTGCTCCGTAAAGTCCATGATATGAATGAAGCAAAACCAGTTGGTCGTTCTGTTTCTAGATGCCTCATGAAACATTATTTCGACTCCCAACCACAACAATTTCTTTTTCCTACATGGCCTCTGGGAAGATTAACATATTATTGATAAATGCTCTTTACACCTGTTGTTTTCCTCAACAGCTCGAAACCAACTTGCGGAAGCATGATGCAAATGGTACTTCAATCCTGAAATTCCAGAAGCTGATGACCTGAACACAAGGTAAACAGAAGGCAACAATAGAAATAAAATATACTTCATCATAAAAATAAATACTGCAAAGATGCAAAGGTACAAATATACGATATGACATGGTAATTAATATCTATATAAGACAGATATAGCAGCTCATATTTCCTTGTCCATAAGTACTGTTGCTTCATTAATAATTTCTTGAGCTTAGGAATGCCGACTATGGACCACCCAGAAAACAAGCTTCACAAGGGCGAAGGCCATTGCCGGATTCCATACGAGAAGAACCAAGTTGAAATTTACCATTTAGAAGATTCACAACTTAATTTTGCTTAAACCAGGACTTGATATTATTGAAATTATTGTCCTTATTAGTTGTATTGACTGCAAATCCTTATATGTATGATGTCGCATATTGTATAATAAATGTAAAAAACGTTACCTCTACAATATACTTAATTAATATAAAATATATACTCTATAGAATGACTCTTTCAACGTAATTACCTTAATTCACTTATAAATTCAGTCGCGCCGCAGGGGCGCACGCAAATCATTAGTGCTATGGTAGCACTGGTTTTTAGCTATAGCAACCACGTAGCGTGCAGGGCAGAATGAAAGCAGGTAAAAAATAACTCATTTGGAGCGGCTTACAGCACGTAGGGCAATCCAAAGCCTAACAGCGGGCACAAAACTAACAGTGATTAGATATTAAAAAACTAACAGCGATTTGATCAAATTAAGCGTTAAAGAACGAACGGAACATATACAATGTTGCCCTACTTACATAATAACAAAAAAAAAGAAATTCTATTGCTGGCCGTACACAGTGTCTAGCTCTCCTTCATCCCTTTGTGCTTTGGCCGTCTT